>JAKWJA010001220.1:0-37726 GCA_027704765.1 Solanum habrochaites
TCACAAGTCATGAAAGAAACTACACAAATTCGGGGGATAGGATGATAAACAAGGAGGTATTGGCACTATAGGCAGTGATCCTATGGAGAATGTCCTTAGGGGGGGGGAGTGCTGGGAGGAGACCAGGGTATCAAAAAAAGACTGAAAAATAAAAACAAAACCGGAAACTGGAGGGAAAGGGGGGGTCGAGAAGTCCTCCCAGAAAAATAAACACAGGCTTGGAGTACTAGGAAGTCTGCTGATTACAGGAGAAAACATACCTTCGCCTCTACAGTCCACTCACAACCCAGCCACAGATTGAGTTCGTGAAAGAAATGGCTCAATGAGAACTGACTTGGGTTGTACTACACATGTCACTCTGGGGTGGCAGAACAGATTAGATGGCAGTCACTACTTGGCTAAACCCACCCCACCGACCCTTCCAAACACGAGTGTTATTATGAAAAGCTCAATAGTGAGTAAATGAACACATGGGGGGTTTCTGACTCAAAGGCACCCCCCCCATGTGCTCAGTAATCAGGATAATTGTGTGGGCACAAGGTCAAGGAAAACCAAAGTCGGAACTATGTAACTACAATCGTGAGGGTCATTATGTCACCAGATGGACTACAATGGCGACAACAACTTCAACAGGGGAACCTATTGTAATAGCAACGACGGAATGGACCCTAGGTCCTCTCACATCTTGAAGTTACTCCTACTTATGGTGGAAATAGTAGTTCGCAGTTTGAGGATATGTTGCTTAAAATAATGAGGAGGTTCGATGCTAGTGTCGAGAACAAAATAAAGAGTTGATAAATATTTACGTGTATTTTGAAAAAATTATACCCATGCAATATCAATTAACAAACGTGAGTTACAATGGGGCCCCAATTATCTGCAATTGTGACACACGGCAACCCGGTACTAGGCACTCTTCCTAGGCAACACTGTCCAAAATCCGAAAAAAACTGATGGAGATTATGGCAATTACCTGACCTCACTCTGTGGTGGCCAAGCAAACCATTGACCCACCTATGCCATCTTATGAGAAAAATGTGACAAAAAGAATTGATAAAGTGGGTAGAAAGTTGATGCTTATTAGAGATAACATGTCAAAAGATTCTGAGTTTGCCTAAAAAGAACTCCTATACCTAGGCCACAGAACCCCCATTTTGTTCGCTCAAGATTATTGAAAAAGACGAGGATGGCAAATATCAATCGTTTTAAGTATAAAATGTTAAGCAACTTTCTATCATATCCCTTTGGTAGAATCTTTAGAAACAAATGCCCGCCCCCGTTACGGCCAAATTTATAAAAGATCTATCACAAAGAAAAGATCGGTCACTTTTTGAGGATGATGATCCGATGCGCATTGTCGTGTATTGCTACAAGATCTCTTGTCCAAAAGAAGAAGATCCTGGTGCGTTCACTATCCTGTATACTCGGTCTTATTACCTTTTGGCAAAAGACATTATGTTATCTGGGGGCAAGCATAAATCTCTTGCCCTCTCGATTTACAATAAGTTGGGTTGGGTGACACAAAGCCTCATTGCGATAAAACGGCACACTGATGGCTATCGCACAGAAATGACCTATAGGGATTATCCACGATGTGCTATAAAAGTGGAGTCATTCATCATTTCCTCCAGCATATTTTGTGTTATTCTTATGCGAGTCGATTTTGAAGGCCCATTCTTCTTGGGAGGGCGGCCATTCCTTGCTACGCGGGCAAGAGCCTTGTAGCCATGGAAAAGGAGGCAGATGAAATTTCGGTGAAAACAATGAGGAAGTGGACCTTAAAATTTTGTAGGTCCATAAGGAAGAGTGGTGAGCTCCAATGCGGCCTTGCTATATCCTACAAACACTGGTGAGACCTCTGAGACACAAAAGAATAACTCTAGTTGTAAAAACATAGCGGCATAATAATGAACATATGATAGTGATTTCATTGAATAGTAATGAAGTCATTAGTCGTCGGCTTCTTGACTGATGGTGATGTTCGGTTTAAAAAAACCGAAAAATTTGATGCTTGATATAAAAATCGCAGATTCCCACCCACGAAAACTCGAATAGGAGGGCTCCAACATTTGAATTAAAAGCTTCTTCCCACCTCATCTGTAGGTCATAATATCTTAAAGAAATGGTGACACTTTTGCCGGTTATCATTAGCATCAGACCCTATTAACAACGTTCAAGTTTTGGTAAAAAAAAAGAAGGTACTAAAAAGGTTCAAAAGATCCTATTGGGTGACCATTTGCGGACATTATGGGAGCCCTACCCTGGTAGTTGCTCTCATAAGATCCAACTCATTCCTTGATCATCAAGCCGCTATTTTAGTATTGAAGCACTATAGCCACTTCGAATCCTCCTATGCAAGATGGTTGTGTAAGTAAGAAATCATCATATGTTGGATGCCGGGGGTCAATCTATCCAATCGCCGATAGCATTTGGGTAATGCCGCGTTCAGTGTGTACCTACGAAAGGGGAATACTGTGTTCCCAACGCAAAGATGAACTACTTTTCCAATAGAAACCATTTTTCCTATGCCCTCATGTGAGCAGAATGTTGGTAGACTTTGCTAGAAAAGGGTGGTATTTTTTCCTTTAGGGTATTGCGGTTTAAATAATCATATTTCATGCACTAGAAGATCTAAGAGAAAACCCACATCACTGGCCATATGGGAAACCTTTGGTTCAGAAGAAATGTACTTTTTGGGTGTGCAGGCACCCCATCACCTTAGAGATGGCATGATTCAATATTTTCGACATTTGTGATGATACTATAGAAGTTTTTATGGATGATTTTCTGTGGTCGTGATTCATCGAGCGTTTGAACCATAATTGATTTGAAGGTATTCATAGATGTGGAAGACTGCAATTTTGTACTAAACTGGGAAAAGTGTCATTTCAATGGTGAAGATGGGTATTGTGTTGGGTCATGCGCAATCTCAGAAAAAGGTCAATAGAGGTTGATCGAGTTTTCTAAAGTCGAGAATAAGGAACTGCCCGCCCACCATCTCTGTGAAGGTGTTGAGAATCTTGATCATGGGCATTCATGTTTTTACCGAAGATTCATCAAGACTTTTCAAAGATTGCACACACCATTGTGTGTCAACGTTGCTTGGAGAAAGATTGTATATTTTTTTTGTGAATCTAGTCTTACGGGCATTCTGTGAACTAAAACGAAAAATTGGTATCTGTTCGCTTATCTTATTATTTTCCCCGGATTTGGAACTGTCCTTTTAGTAATGTGCGTGCTAGTAAGGGTAGCTCTTGGTGTAGTACTGGGGATAGAGTCAAAACGAAATCCTTCACCCACGACTATGCTAGTAAGACCCTAACTCAAATCCGCAGAAGAACACCAGTACTGAGCAAGAACTCCTAGCAGTAGTGTTTTGCTTTTGATAAATTTTCCCTATTTGCTAGGTACTAGATTCTAGTGGCCTACTGACCACTCAGCATTGAGATATTCTATGGCAAAGAAGGAGCCAAATCATAGGATGATTCGTTGGGTATTTACTGCTACAACCACTCCTTTTGCCTTTCTGACGTGCGATGACCCGCCCTGCCAACCCAGTTGCTGGTCACTTCTCAATCGTGCTAAGATTAATCTATGCTAGCGTTAGTGGGGAACTAAAGACTGCAATTTATTATATCTTTCCCGATGAACATGTATTAGCGCCGTTCACAGAAGTGATCCATGGTTTCGCAGATTTTTGCGAACATCTGGCTGCTAGTGCGATATTGTTCAGAGTTTCCGACCAGATTTTTCCTTTTCACACAAAAGCAAAAGTTCATGTACGAGGTGAAGAAGCTACTGGTACCTTTGGGATGAACCATATTTTTATAGGATTTGTGCCGATGTGATTAGTCGGTGTTTGTGTGTGCCGAATTGAGATGTTGAGGTGTTTGGATGGCATGCCATTCCTCACACGCTGGTGGAAATCACTAGTGGTATCCTTCCGAACCCGCTCATAAGAGTTTCTGTGTTTAACTAATGTCCAACTCTTCATCAGATCTGCATGGTTTGCTAAACTGTGACAGAGCCACGAATGGAGGTATTTCAATAAAGCAGAGCTCCCTCTAAACCCCATTCTTGTGATTGGAAGTTTTTTGGGATGTCTGGGGTATTGACTTTATGGGCCCACGTCTTTCGTTAGTTCTCCATGGGATGGGACTACATTCTAGTAATCAGTTATTATATATCTAATGGGAAGCCATAGCCTCGCAAACAATGAAGGTGAAGAGTGTCACTGCAATTTTTGAAGAAAGAATATATCTCCTCGTTTTGGCACCCCAAGGGCCCTTATTAGTGATGGGGGCTCCCCTTCGCAACAGATGTTCAAGGTGGTTTATTGGAGAACATCGGGTCGCCATAATGTGTCCGACTCCTTACCACCCCTCAAACAGTGGGCAATTGAAGTGTCCAATCGGAAGAGCAAACATATTTGTCCCCAAACACTGACGATAGTAGAACAATTGGTCACGTGAGGCTTGATGATGCTCTTTAGGGCCTACCACCGGACAACATATAAAACTCCCATAGAAATTTTTCTCCATACCAACTTTGTATAGGGAAAGCTTTTCACTTCTCGGTTGAGTTAAGCAAAAAGCCATGTGGGCTATGAAAGTTTAAAAAAGGATTGGAGTTTGGCGCTAAGGCTTGGAAGAGCGAACGGTTCAATGGGTGTGCATGAACTTGAAACTTTTCGCCTGAACAGCTTATCAAAACTTCAGCCCTGTACAAAGAAACGAGAAGAATGTACCAGATACACGAAATTGAAAACACGAGAGTTTATGGTCGGAGGGATTTGTGCATGTCTTCCATTCCCAATTGCGCTATGTTTCCCAGCAACTAAGTCCAAATGGACTGTGCCTTCCATGGTTTACACCAACTATCTCTCCTCACTTGCCATTCATGGGTGCGAGTGAGTGGGAAAGTCCCGACGAGGGTGGTGTGTTCAAGGTGACTGGATAGTGCATAAAAAATCTATCCATTCCATGTCTGAATCGGCGAATGAATGCATCGCGGCATACCATCTTGAATGAAGTCTGATTAATCAGTGGCCCTAGTCGTTGCCGCGAATTAAATCAGCTTCCTTGTTGGGAGGCAAACCCAATTCTTATCTTTCTTTTTTTTAAAGTTTGGGAGTTTTGAATTTGAAGGCCACATCAACGATGAAATTCCCTGCAAACAACCACTCCGTTCAAGCAGCCACTGACGGATAATATCTACGGTAAACCGTTGCGAATGCGATCGGCCGTCGTATGCATCCGTCGTCTAGGTACGTTTTTCTGTCTCTTTGTAATGAGGGCACACTAACGACGAACCGGGAACCCTGCGACGGTCTTCCACATTGCGACGGACCGTCGTCGAGAAACGTCGGCGTGATTAAATATTCTACCCTACCCCACCCGACCCGGCTTGGACCCATTTAAAATATGAGACCGTTTATAAACCCCACCCCTCCTAAGTACACCACTGACGACCTCGAACGGTCCGTCATAGCAACGACGACCGTCTCTTATGGCCCGTCGTGTGATACAAGTTTTTAATATTACTATACACACTATTTCATCACAAGTTTTATTTCCTATGATCTTACCTTTTGTTTACCTATACCACTACTCATGGTCCGAGAAGCTTCTTGTACTAACAGAGTGTTTCCCGCACCCGCCACTCCGGCTGGGTCTTGCACAAAGCGTCGGCCTCGTCTGATGAGGCTGACATTCAACTCTACATCCGGTGCACCAGTCAGGGCCCCCCGCCCAGCCTCTGACCAGCCCAACGCGGTGGTGTGTCGTGTCCAGTTTTCATCAAGTTTAGCTGACTTCTTTACTACTACTCCACGCCAAGTTCCTAACAATAAAGGAGTGATACTCGACCACTTACCCTGGAGGGGCGGGTACTAACAGGGAGCCTTCCCCCCACAATGCCTGAGATCCACAATCTCTCACTAGGAGTCGTTTGGAGGGACAACACGTCCGTTGGGACGATACACCAGGAGATGTGTCCGAAGAGTTCTAAAAAACGTTCTTAAACGACATCCTACGTAGTCAAATCTCCGATTGGCGATCGCAGGAGGCTTCCTCCCGCTAAACAGGCCACATTGGATCAGGTTTCGAGTCCTGGTGTGTGCAGGTTACATTTCCCTTGCCACCATCCTCCGTGCTTGTTTTTGTTAGGATATTAGTGTTATAGGGTGGGATATATATGGTATGTTTTTGAATTTCGAGGGTTGCCTATAGGGTGAGAGTGCATATTCTACTCGTACCCCCATCACTGCCTAGTTGTGTCCTACCATGGCAGAAGTGAGGAATGAACATTCTTGCGAGAGCCACCACTGAGATAGACCACCGAAATGTGGTGTGGGGCCCTGAGCCTGTCAGTAGAGGGATAGGGTGCCGATTGGGTTCACCGAGTCTTGAGTGGCCATCAAAAGGGCCAACCTCACATTCAGAAAGTTCTTGTGGCTGCTTGTCCGTCACTTCTCTCTAACTCCCTCTCTCCCCACAGCTGCTGACAAACAGCGTTCCCGCGTACGCGGCCCGCCCCCTTTTTATTCCCCGCAGATTGGGTGGGATAGTAGGTAGATGGGATCCCAGTGTCTCACACACTGTTGATGGGTGCGATGATAGCTAGGGTTCGAAGGGCCGACTTTTCATTGGCTTCTCAAGGAAGAAATGCACGATCGGGCATTCAAGGTCACCACCACCTACCGCTTTCCGTTCATCATCTTTGCCCTTTTGCAGTTCTGCGTGTGTGCCCATATGGCAACATAGATTGAGTTGAGTAGACCCGCGGGGTACCGCTTTTAAAAGTTGGTCCTAATAGAGACGAGGCTCAATGAGTTGGCTCCACGTAGAGGTCCCGCCCGTTCGCCGCAAGGACTGCCCCTAGCTTGCTTATGATCTTGCAAGACAACGTAGCCCATGCCTCGCGCAACAACATATGCAATCCACTGAACACTACCACCACCAATAGCTGAGTCACCGGTCGAGTTCTAATCCCTGGTAGTATCCAACAACCCTCGCACCAGCAACCCGACGGAGCTCCTCTTCTCACATCCCCTCTACCGTGTATCTTTGCTTCTGGACACTGTACTTTTCCTGGGCTTTAAGGAGCTGTTGGAGGGTGAGTGAGGGGAGTTCCCGCTTGCTAGATGTCCACAAACTAGAGGCACAAATGGCCACCCTTTCTACACCATATTCAAGAGAGCCGTGGATGGCATAGAGTCGATTACATAGTCTAAGCACGTCTAGAGGAAAGATGCAGCAGTTTACAGAGCTGAAGTTCTGAGGTAACCAGCGTTCTAGACCATTTGAGTTGAGAGTGTTATAGCCAAGACCATCCCCTGTCCTCCCCTCCGTGGATGTGTCGCTCTCTTCGTATGGGCAGTCGAGACAGTCTTCGTGCAGACATCAAGCACGATCCTAGAGGCAAGGGTGACGGAGTCTGAGGCTCTTCTCTGTCGATCTCCTGCTGAGGATAACGTGCTAGCGGCCTTGTTTACTACTCCAACATTCCACCACCTCCCCTCGGAGAGATTGCCAAGATTGCGTAGGGGTCGAGCAATGAGATGATGCGTCGAGCAAGGAAAAGGAGCGTCTAGAGATTGCTCTGGCGCGTAATCCTCACTTGCTGGACGATACTGCGCACACAGAAGAAAGATTCGTCAAGAGTTAGGCGGGCTGGGCGTTACCTCCCACACTGTAGTATAATCACTGGCGGGCACTACTTGATGGTGCTACTGTTGCTCTTGAGGACATCACTACTGAGGTGTTCCAGATTGTAGCGGATTGGGGGGTTCTGGGAACGGACCCCACCATCTTGCTGATTGACGACGGCGCTTTGGGCGCCACTGTTTTTTGCTTACCATCACCTACCACTCTATATTTCCAATTTTTATTGCATTGGGGACAATTGCAATGTTTTTTTGTTGGGGTGTGGTAATGGATGTGAATTGTTTCGGTGAAGTCTAGTAGCCCAATTCACAGTCCTCCTCTTTGGGGTTTTCTTTTCTTGCCTGTGTTCTTCTTTCCCCAAAAGACCTGATTACTTTCTCGTGTTGAACCGACATGTTTTTATCTTTTTGGTACATAGTTTAATTCTAGAGCATGATGGCTAAAATGAATTTCTGATAAACGGGAAAAATAAGCATTGACTTAGGCTAGTAACTGATAATTGTGTGGGCCCTTAGCATGAAATAGAGTTACATCAGCCAACAACAGAACAAACCATTTTCATTAACATTAACCGCTAAGTCTAACTTCGAACTAGTGTGCTGACAACTGGTATAGTATGAGATGTCAAGTGAGTGGTGTGAAATTTACTAGTCCCCTATTGGTAACTTGCTAGAAACTTACCTGTAGTCGCTGAAATAAGCTGAATAGACCATTAGGAAACGAGCATACGGCCCTTATTCAAGAAAGCCCATTTGTAGCCCAAATAAAGAAATTGAATGATTTATCTTTCTTTGATCCTAATTCCTGACGTAAATTAGACCTTTCTTTTTCACACCCCTAACTGATCTTTTCGCGGGACATGTGTTGCCCTGGTTCCCATATGGAAGTCTTTGGACAGGTGTCACCTCAACTATGTGCCAAAAGCCTAAGTTGAGGTGGCTAATGCATTAAACAATCCTTCATTTTGGCCCGGACACCAACTTTGGGTATTGTGTACCTTGACTCATAGCAAACCCAGAGGTTGAGGGTGGCTATTATGAGGAAATGCTCTGGACAGTGGGTTTGAACGACAAAAATAGAGAGAGAAAGAAACAAAAGTACAGTGAGGTCAAAATTAGTTTGAAGAAAACAAATAAAAAAGAAAAATATACAATTAAGTACAAAAACAAGAAAGAAGAGATTCCTTAACAAAAATGAAGAAAGAATAGAAAATTAGTCAAACGAAAGAGTAAATGGTAAACTGGGGCGAGATAAAAATGATCGAAAAGTGAGGTTTTAGCCGATATTCAAGGAGGGCAAAAAGTCACTAAATTACCTAAAAATTTACCCTACAGACGCCTGTAGCCTATGTTACATAGCTAAACAAAGTCCTATCGTGATCCTAAGGGTTGAATAGTGAAACTTAAAGGTAGTGAAAATAAGGGCAGAGATATGTTGTCGAATAGGTAGGAACTAGGGTAACTTTGTTCGGAAGCGAGTGTCAAATGCATCCTGATACAGCAAAACGAAACCATTGTGTTAAAAATGAGGATTTTAGTTCTAAAGAAAGTGAGGATATTACGTTGCAATACCAGAATTTTAGTTATCACCCATCGGTGAGAAATTGAAGTAGGATTGATTATTCATGGTAGGTCTGTGCATGTTCTGATCCCCAAAACAAAATCAAGCCTAATAGTGTAGCATGCATAGATTGATGGATTAACGGGGAATGATAGCCAAATATTGCACAGGATATAACATGGATACATTGTCAAGGATTGTGTATGAGTCATAGTGGTCGCTTGAAGAGAAAAACAAACGAATTTAAGGTTGAGGGTGTTGATATAACCGTGGGTTACACGTAAACTTTAATACTTTTTTCCCTTAGTTTAGTGCGTCCAAAATCTTTTTGTGCTAATTTTTATATAACTTGCTGTTTGTTTTTCACAGGAAATCTGTCAAAATCCAAATGCGGGAGATGTTGAGAGAAGAAATTGTCAAGAAGGTAAGACCAGCCTACGGAGGCTGATGACCTGGTCCTTCTTTCTTGTTGACGGGTTCCTTGAATGGCAATGGTAGAGAAGCTGCTGGAAGAATAATTGGAAAGTCTTACCCGTGTGGGATAAGGCGTTGACAGTGCCGTCTTGGTATAGGTCCGTTCTGCAGGTTCGTCGTGGAGTTTCAGAGAAGTGATCCTTGCGTACCTAGATTCCGAGTTAAGTATTTTGAAACGAAAGAACCCCGAGGAGCGTTGTATGCATTTGACGGTCGTCAATAACTTGCCGTCGAGGGTAATAAAAGAGAGAAGTGCAGAAGAAGTGCACAAGTATATGGTGGAACGGAGTCCATGACGGTCCGTCATGACCACGAAGGTCCGTCGCATGGGTCCTTCGACCAAGCCGCGTTTTGGCAGATTTCCAGCAATTAGAAATATTGTGTAATTAAGGTTTTTATTTTATTATATAAATGCGAAAAACCTCAGTTTTGAGTTAGACACCATATAGTCTAGACATCAATATATTAGACTTCGTTGTATTAGTGTTGATTTTCGATTATCATTGATTGCAGTGATTTTTTGTATTGGTGATTATCAAGGCAACCTTTTGGATTTTAGCTTTCCTTGAATTAGTACATGATTCTTATTTAATATATTTGAATATTGTTATTTATGTCTATGAGTAACTTAAACTCCTACTAGGGTTGTGTTAACCATAGGCAACATAGATGGAATAAAGCCCTAGCTTAAAATAACAATCTGAATAGTGTCTTGTGGCAGGTATTATATTCTTCTTTCGGCTTAGAAGTCTTTTTAAACGGATTGATCACCGTTAGAACTCGCCTTACTGCTACTTGCCGGCCAAGGCGGTTGATAATATAAAACAGATTATTGAACTAACATAATTTAGTGTAGACTATCTATATAGGCTAAGGATTGATTGGTACGAGGTAATAACTTAGCAATAATGAATCGATACGACAATGAACTTAATATGAGGCTAAAGATAGGGTTAGGAAAACACACATCGTAAGCCGGGGACCAGGGTGGGAGTGAAGATTTTCTTGATGCCCCTGAGGACAGGATTTAGAAATACAAACTTATCACTTGCTGCTAGATTCTAGGAACGGATTGTTATATTAGAATTATCAAGTTTGACTGTGGGGAACACGTAAACCCTAGTTCCTTTGATTAATTTATTCAAATCAAACTTTCAAAACCTGTTAAGTGTCGATCTTTCAATTTCATTAGTTATTATTACTGCATTAGGAAATACAACCCCCCCCCTTTTATGTTTTTTCACTTTCTACAGGAAGTCTTCAACCGAACAATATTAAAACAAGTTGAGTTACGTCTAGACTATTTGCCTCGGGGGTAACGATCCCAAACCCTCACTAGTTGGGGTTATTTACTTGACACGACCGCTTTAACTTCGTATTTAAGAAGTAAATTTTGGGTGTATCATCCTACCCCAAGTCTTAAGAAGAAAAATGTGGTAGTTCCTTATGTTGTTGAATCCTACTTGTGCAAATTATAGTAGACAACATGAAGGGCAAGTATTAGTTTTAACGTCTCTAACTTAAAATAATAAGGAATCTTTTTAAAAAAAAAAAAAAAAAAAAGAAATTTAAAATAATTCGCTTTTTCGAAATAAACGGAGAAACTCTAGAAATATTGTCCGAATTTTATAAATGAGTTTTTGGTTGGTCATTTTCAATAGCCATAACTTCTATCAGAGAAAATGATTTAGGGGTAGTTCTTGACATGAACCCCTTCAAATATATTCTAAAATCGCCGGAGTTTACAGATTTCAATACACTATGAAGAAAGATAGAATCTCGCTGAAGATTGATTGTTTACTGGGAAAGTCCACTTACGGATATTAATTAGGAAAAGATTTTTCACCTATTTCTTTCCTAATTAGTTTTAAAGATTATTTGGTGTAGAAATAAGTGTTCTTATTGCAGATTAAAACATTATTCTACGATTAGGGCTTGGAGAGAGAAAGGAAGAAGAAAAGGAAGAATGAGTCACGTTAAAAACCAAGAACGCAATTAATTTCATTGGAATTTGTTTGGGATGCTCCTATTTAGGTATGTGATATCTTGTGTATGGGTTCAGTTCATCTATAGACTAAAAATTCTAATTCAATGATGTTCGAGTAGATTGAAATGATAAAATCAAGTTTTTTATGAACATTGTTGAATCGTGATTGGTTGATTGATGCATGCCTATAGTGTAATTTGATTCATGTTTCTCTGGGTTGTTTTGAGTGATCTGTTAGGTATTTATGGTTGTTGCTTCTAAGTGGGTTGAGAAAAGAACCATGGAAGTTTAGAGGGGCTTCATAGATGAAAAATGGGGAAAAAAAGACGAAACACTTATCCATGGGCACTTGGCAACTGTCACCTCTCTCCCACATCCCACATACATTCTACACGTAGGGCCTGAATGTGTCAAGCTATCGAGAGTGACCAAACATGGGCCTTGAACGTTTGGGGAACTGGTGCTCCATGCCCTCTCACAACAGCGCCATAGGACGCAGACACCCTTTTATTCCCCTCTTTTCGAAACTAGTTCCAAGTGATGAACCAATGTTTCTTAGTTGATTCTAATACTCGAATCGTAATATATAAAATAAGATAATCGTCCATCACCTGATATCATAAATATTGAATACAAAATCTAATACAAAATCCAATTCAAGATTGTTAAGATCAAAGTCAGAAAATTGAGAGTCAATCTAAAAGATAGAGAAAAATGTCAAAGTAAATTTTAAAGTTTCTAAGAGTCCTTTAACAATCTTTTTACCTTTGTTTTAATATATTTGAAGGGGATCATTTCAAGGCTAAGTAAAAGTGAATGATTGAGTTCACTCTCACAGTATAAGGAACAAACTATTCCGCTAAAATTACAAATGTACTACAATTTCGAGCAAGAAAAAAGGAAGCTAGGATTCCAATAGTGTTTGCTAGTTATAGAAAGAGGAAAAGTACCAATTTCCAAGAGACATTTTAAAGTCTATGTTTGAGAAATTAAAACACCTCAAACCAGAAAGAATGTTTTAAAAACATGTGAGCTATTTATTTAGGTGAGTATGGAGCATCAATATGGGGACGCGAGTAACATTTAACTGCAGCCCCCATAAACCATGTAGCCAACATGGCCATAAGAGGATTCATGCTTTTAGATGAATTCGTTAATTTTCTTTTTCGTCATAACTATGGATCCACTTTGTTCAGGTTCATATTTATGAATTCTAGGTGGTTTTCTTCCAACGTGAGGTAAGACGTTACCGTCTTTGCGTAGGCTCACAGTTATGTAAAGTCTGAGTTTTCTTATTGGCATCTTTTTAATAATTAGTTATTTTTCTTTTTTCCGTTTTACAAGAGTATCTAATATATATATATATAATATATATATCTCTATATATCTATATATATATCTCTATATATATCTAATTATGTCAGATGTCTTTATTGCTTTATATTATGTCAATATTTCATGAGGTTAAGAAGACCAAGGTAAGTTTCTTGTTAGTTCTTTTCAAGCTTAAGTTTCTTAGGCATTCATATATGACTCGTACATGCAATGTACATATGCCGTTCACGCTTCATCTTCTTAATGATGCAATGCATTAACAAGGATAAGCATCCAAGCCCCTTGTCTGCTTGTGAAGCATTAGAGTCACTGGTGAGCCTCCTTGCATTTTGGAGGATTCTTTAATAGGGCTTTTCCACTGTGTTTAATTACAGAAATTTTGGGTTTTCTCACGTAACATTCATCTTATATTATAGAGTCCTTCATAGGCGGTAGTCAATCAGATAATTAGTTTTGAGTTCTCTTCATCGCCATTTCAAGGATAGTTTATTTGAAATAGGCTATTTTGGCCAAGACATTTTTGTAGTGTCATACTTGTGAGAATAATTCATTTTTACTATTGAGGTAAGTATTCCACTAAGTTAAGTAAGCTAGGCCAAGCGTTTGCTCAAGGCAAGCAATTGCCATTGAGTGCCGGCCACGTCTAAGGTGTTGTCTCGAGGCGGAAAACCATGGTATCATAGCACATAGTTCAAGTGTCCTAGAGAGTCTATGAAGCCATATCTGTACAGTCCTAGTCATCAGTGTGAAGCGCGCAACATCTCTAATTAGAAGGCTACAATATTTAGAAATTCCTTGCTTCTTTCATACTCATTTTGTGCATTACAGTGCATCTCTAAAAGTCTCTTTCTATTCCTTCTTGCACGTATTTCAAATAACCATGACTGCATGAAGAGCAGCAAGAGGTCACCCAGCTAGTAGAAATGTTGAACCTCATGAACAAGAGTTACCCAATGCATATGAAATTCAACCTCAAGGGGAAGTTACCAATGGTGAGTTCCATGAGGTTATTAGGATCTGGAGTCAGGCTATGACTTACTAGGTTTGTCACGAAAGACGATCTCAACAAGAAAGGGCTGATACTTCGAGGATTCGGGCGTTCTTGAGAATGAATCCTCCCAATTTCACTTGTTAGAGCACTACTGAGGATCGAGAAAACATTGTAGAGGATTTGAAGAAAGCTTTTGATGTGAGTTATGTTGTTGATATTGAAACACTCGAATCAGTTGTATGCCAATTGAAGAATGTGGTTAGGATTTGCTTCGATCAGTGGAATATTCACCGAGATGAGAATGCACCACATCCGAGATGGGCTTTCTTTGAAGAATATTTCTTGGGGTATTTCATTCCCGGAGAACTGAAAGAAGTTAAGGTAGAGGAGTTCCTTACACTGAAATAGAACTCCTTGAGTATACATGAATACGCATCAAAGTTCACCTAGCTATTCCGCTATGCTCCTGAAATGGTTAAGGACATAAGGAGAATAATGAGCTTGTTAGTCACTGGCTTAGGGCGTGCATCAAGCAAAGAGGGAAGAGTTTCAACATTGATCGGTGATATGGACGTATCCAAATTGATTGTTTATGTGCAGAAAGTAGAACAGGAGAAGCTGAGAGACAGAGAAGAGTATAAAATCAAGAAAGCTTAGACTAGGAATGAGTCTAGGGAGTAGAGGGTGGTTTCGTAATTGTCATAGTTCAAAGAAACAATATGGCCCTCACCATCATTGTCTAGTGCTCGTGCACCTAGAAATAAAGGTGAGCATCATGACACGAATTCGCAGAACTTCAGATCTAGACAATAAAGTCTCAAGAAAGTGTGGTACAAGGAGATAGTTGGGCTCGTGCATGTTCTAGGTATGGTATTTACCACCCAGGTAATGTCGTGATATCCAAACATGTTGCTTTAAGTGTAGTCAAGTGGGTGAAATAATGAAGTAGTGCCCTAAGAACAGGTACGGTACTGGAAATGACAGTAAGAGAGCTCAATATTCATCAGTTGCTCCACCAGACAATGCTGCACCTAGAGGTGCAACTTCTATTATTGGTGAAGGGGAAAACTACCTTTATGCAATAACTAGCCACCAAGAGCAAAATGTGCACTATCATATGTTTCAGTGGTAGATCAAAGTCTTTGCTTTGATGTTTATTACTCTAACCAAGGAGCCTGTTTATCATTTGTACTCCTTATGTTGCGAATCACTTTGAGGTTCTTCCTGAAAAAATTTGTGAATCTTTTTATGTTTCTATCTCTATCGGAGAGTCATTCTAGCGAAACAGTCGATCTGATTTCCTATTTTTATCAATCACAAAATTGCCATCACTGATCTAGTTAAATTTTGACATGGTAGTTTTGATGCTCTTCTCTATATAGACTGGCTTCATTCTGTTATGAATCAATAGATGACAACTCGCGTTGTCAAGTTTTAGATTCCTATGATCCAGTCATAGAAGTGGAGTCATAGTTCATCTGTGCCTAAGGTCGTGGTTACGTTTAATTTTGTACATAAGTAGAGTAAGCAAGTTTTTTAAGGATATATTCAATGACTTAGTCCGAGTTAATTACTCAAGTGCTACGGTACCTTCCTTTTTGTAAGTTTCTTATTAAAGAGATTTCAAAAGTTTTCCTAATGATTACAGGAGTCTCTCTAAGAGATAAATAGCCAACAGAGACATCATCCCGATACTCATCTATCTATAATCTCGCCACAAGTAGGATATAGGAGTTGAAGGGAACATTGGAAAGAACTGTTAGATAAGGTTTTATTCGATCAAGGTCTCACATTGGGGCTTGCTCCAGTCATTGTGAAGAAATAAGGATGGTTCCCTTAGGATATGATAGACTACCAAAAATTGAAATAAGGTTTACCATCAGAATAAGATCCTCTTCCAAGATAGATGATATTTTCGACCACATCAGGTATTTCTTACATTCTCAAAATGATCTCAGATCGGGCTGCCGTTAGTTGTGGAAAGTTAGGGAATATGAGATTCCCAGATACACTTTTAGAACAATATATGAGACAAATTTATCGCAGATCATGTAAGCCATACATTGTTTTTTTTTTTTCATATCCTTCGGTTTTACTAATGCACCACCATGTTCAAGGTCTTATGAACAAAGTCTTTAATCATTCATTAGATATATTTGTATCATTTTCAATGATGACATATTATTTAAATTCAAGGATGAAGGATATATGCTAGTCACCTCAGATGAGCCTTCACACTTTTTGAAAGAGAAGGAGTGTATTGGGGGGGGACATGTTCTCCAATGTGAGTTGTGATTGAGTGGTGGCATCTTGAGACAAATAGTTTATGGTGAGGAATAAGAGGAAAAGGTGGAGAACCAAATGATTAAAAAGAAGTTGAAAGTTGGCGAAATCCACGTGTTCAAAACTATATTACGAGTTTTGGGTTTTGGCTAAGCTCATATGATGTTTGTTGAGGTTTGTAATCTTTTCATATTAATTAATGCATGTGATTCAGAGATATGTAAATTTAAGGGTTGCGCTTGTGGATAAAAACTTTCACAAATTGAAAAAGAGGTTGACTGCTACCCAGTTTTCACCTTACTGGAGGGTACTTAACGTTTTGTTGTGTTGGGACGTGTGTTAATGCAGATCGGTAACGTTATAGCTTATGCCTCCAGACAGTTGAAGGTTCATGATAAGAATTATCAAACCCATGAATTAGAGTTGGCTTCTATCGTTTTCACCTTGAAGATATGTCGTCACTAATTTATGGTGTTCATATTCATATTCCTTATTAAAAAGATCCACATATGGGTCACACAGAGGAGTTAGGCCCAGACAGAGGCGGGGGTGGTATAGAAAACTACTCAAAAGATTATTGAAATGGATATTCTTTACCATTAAAGTAAGGTGATGTGGTGTGGAATACTTTTAAGCAGGTCTCCATGGGAGTACGGTAAGGCACTAGCAAAAAGATGTCCACATTTACTTGCATGCCTGGAAGTCGTACTTTTGGATTTCACAAAAGAAGAATAATGGTGAATAAGGAGGATGAATTATCCCATAGTATAGAGTGAAACAAAAGCGAGAACAAGACACCATTTTCTTGAATTGAAGGCGAATTTTCATAAGCAATTATATTGGCATTTGAACAAGGGGGCGATGGTGTTCTGAAGTATCAAGGCCGGTTTTGTGTACCTAGGAGTAATGGAACTCCAAGAAAGGTCATCAAGAAACTCACAGTTCTCGTTCGATATTCCATTTATTAGGTTGACAAAACAATACGTAATGCAATTGTGGAGTTATATTGTAAAATTAATGAAGAGGACAATGCGGATTTGTTGATAAGTTCCCTTATTGCGAGCCAAGTGAAACGTGAGAAAACACCAAAGGTATGGACGTTTGTACTCATAAAATAGAAATGTGAATGGAAGTGGGATAAGATTTTAATATGGACTCATCACAGCTGCTAAGGTTTACACAACTCACCTTCAATTTTGGGGGATTACGATTAATGACAAAATCAGCCACGTCTTGTAGTAGAAAACGACTCACTCGGAGGAAGATGATGCGTTAGGGTTAGATATTAGGAGTGTCAAACACTATAGATTCAAAAATATCAATCATTTTAGATAACGGTGCACAATTACTGCACAGCTCACAAGTTTTTCAAGAAAAAGTTTTGGTTTAAAAGGTGAACTAAGAAGTGTTTTCTCTTCAGTTGATAAGGCAATTCGAGAGTGACTATCCATCCTCAGTAAGAAATGTGTTGATCTTGTGTGATTTATTTTCAAGGGGAATCAGGATGATCACTACTCTGAATTGAATTCGGTTAAACAACGCTACCATTCGAGCATCCAAAGGGGGGGCAAACAAAAAAACAATTTCCATTTTTTTTGAAAGTTCTTTATGGGACAAGATGCAGATCTTATTAGTGGTTCGAAAGTTAATGAAGCAAGGTTGATATAACAGATATTGTACAAAGCTTATGAAAGCTGAAGGTTATTAAAGAGACAGTAAAAATGGCAGAGAGTCTCAAAAAATCCTACACAAACGTTAGGATAAGGACTGGAGTTTAGTAGTTTGAGGTGTGATTTTGTATATCTTAAAGTTTAACCCATGGAGGGTGTACGAGGTTTTGTATAAGAAGGGGAAACTAGTTCCCTGCTATATTTCCGTCCTTATAGGATATCTAAGCGGATTGTCAATATAGCTTATGAGTTAGAACTACCTCAAGAGTAAGCAGCGGTTCATCCAATATTTCATATCTCCGTGTTTAAGAAGTTCATGGGCTGATTGTACCAACGGAAAATGTTAGGGTTAAGGATAGTGTAACCTATGAAGATATTCTGGTTCAGATTTCAGATTGGCAAGTTCCCATGTTGAGAACAAAGGAGATAGCTTTAGAGGAAACAATTTGTTGAAGAAGCAATTGTGGAAGTTCAAGAGGCTATGAAGAAGAAATGTCCACATCTCTTTGAATCCTGAGAGAACGCAGAGCAAGGTACTAATTCTCCTCTTTGTACATTTTAATTTACGGGTAAGCATGTTATTACTTTTCTTTATTCCCGAGTGTTAAACTTGAATTTACTATTCTTATCTCAGTGATACAAATTTCATTCGAGGATGAATGTTTCCACGGAGGAGATAGTGTAACATCTTGTAACTTAAAATAGCTATGAATAAGCTAAGAAATTAAAAATAATCACTTTTGGAAAGAAAGGGAAAATTATGGAAAAATTTCCTAACTTTGGGAAGTGAGTTTTGTCATTTTCAAATGGACATAACTTCTACCTTAAGATGAGTTAGGGTAGTTCTTGATATGGTTAGAAATACCTTGGAATGATCATTCAAATTGTGCCGAGTTTGCACTATTTTTATATAGTATAAGGAAGATATGCCATTTTGAAGTTGGGCTATTGAAGTGAGAAAAGTACAATTCTAGATTTATGCAAGGGAAAACTAGTCTTTCCACCTATCTATTTCCTTATTCATTTTAAAGCTTTATTTGGTGTAAAAAGAAGTTTCAGTTCAAATTAGAAAAGTTAATTTACACTTAGGGCTTGAATAGATAAAAGAGAAGTAGAAAAAGGGAAAAAGATCAAGGTTTCACCAAGAAGGCCAAGAAATTTTGAGTGGAATGGTCTTGAGATCCTATTAATGTAAGTTGCGACTTTGTAAGTGGGTGTCGTTAACCGCAAAAACACCAACTTATTTAATTAATAGTTTAGTACATTGAATGATGAAAAGTTAAGTTCTTGAAGAACATTGTTGAATTCTTGTGGTTGAGTTGTTGGATGTTTAGAGTTTATGTGATTGTTGTTTATTGGTTGTTTTTCAAGTTGAACTTATTGGGTATTGAGGTTATAATGATTCTTAGTGTTTGGGGAAATAACCATGAAAGATTATACGGCTTAGAGATGAATATCGGAGAAGAAATGTCAAAATTCTTTTCCGTAGAGTCCTAGGGCATCACGCCTTCCATAGCCCCACTAAAAAGTCTATCTGTAGGGCCTAGGGGCGGCAATCCAACAAAAGCGCTGAAACTTGGCATCTGATGAGCGCCAAGGATGCGTCAACACCTTATTTATTCCCCATCTTTATGCACTAGTTCATAAGTGATGTATCATGTTATAGTGATTCCAATACTTGCTAAGGTAATCTAAATATCATAAAAAGCATCATAAACATAGATCGTGGACCTTGAATCCAAAAATACAACTCAAGGAGAGTTAAGGTTTAAGGTGAAAGTAAAAGAAGTTAGAGTAAGTCTAATGTAAAAAGAAATTCAAAGTAGTTCTGACAGTTCCAAAAGTCTTTACAAATCTTTTGATCTTTTTGTATGGCTCAAGTAGCAAATTTAAGGAATGAGAGTAAAGAGTGAGTTTATTTCTCAAAAGATATAAGAAACTAACGATTCCACTAAGAGTTACAAATGTTTCACATTTTAGCCAGATGGATATAGACTGGCAACAGAGCCTTGGGATAGTTTTAGTAGAAGAGGGGACTATGGTTTCAAGGGGCTTTTATGGTTAAGTCTGAGCAATTACCTCAAACCAGAAGAAGTGGTTTTGAAACACATGACCTTGTTTTCTGGATAATATTGAGTACCTATATGGGATGTGATTTCATATTAACTCAAGCCCTCAATAACCATGTTAGCTACATGGACACAAGAAGGTTTGTATTATTAGATAATCCCCTTAGTATTTTTAGCATATACTAGTGGACCCACTAAGTAGTTAAGGTTTCAATAGAAATGCAAGGTATTAGCGACCATTTTGTTGCAACGTGAGATAAGACGTTGTACTATAGATAGGCTCATAGTGATGTTTGTCTGTTAGATAAATCTGCAACAATAAACTATATTACTTCCATGGATATAAGTAAATTGAGTTTTGTATCACATATCTTTAACTAACAAAGCTATTTTGTTTTTTGAAAAAAGCTTTAGAAGCATATTGCTGTGTTCTGTAGTGTTATATTAGGTTCAGTATTTCATGAGTGAGTACAGCCAAGGTAAGGTTTCTTTCATTCTGTTCAATTTTATGTTTTTGGTAGAGTTCCAAAATTCGCATACTCGTACATTTCAAGGTATTGATGCCAGTTTGAACAATAGTATAAGCTGCAGCACCGATGGTAACAGGATTACCATCAAGCATTCATTGATCCAGTTTTAGCACTAGGAGCCCATGATGAGCCTCGTTGCATTCGATGACTCTTTTATTGCATTCAGTTTTGCTTAGAGAAGTTGTGGGGTTGACCCAATATTCATCTTAGTATTATGGAGGATTTGCAGATGTCAGTCGTTAGATAGTCAATTTTGAGTCCTCTATATCTTAAATTTAGAATTTATTTGAAGACTTATGTGTCATTTTGGGTCCTAGAGATTATTTTAAAGTTTTCTTGGTTAGTATGGAGTTATTTCTCCGCTGAGTTAAGTAACTAGTGTCAAGGTCTTGCTCAGGACAACGATGATTATTAGGTTCCGTCCATGTGCAGGGTGTTGTAGTTCAGGGAGAGTGGGAGGGACACCTAGTGGCATGAGTAATTGCTGTATAGTTATCATAAGAATGGGCTCATGAAGAGGACTGTACTATGAGATTTCTCAAGAAAGGAAAAACACTCAAGAGACTAAGGCAAGCTCCCATCATATGATCCTAAAAAAAAACTTACTCTACGTTCTCAAATACCGAGATTAAAAGAGAGCTATCACGAAGTTGTTATCGATATGTTGCAAGTATTTTCAATTAAAATTTATCCATTGTTGGATCACAGTGGCCACTTTGTCTTTTGTAAACTCCTTATGGGCTAGAATTTTATATGTTTCCGATGTATTAGATAAGCCTTCTCCCTTTTTAACCTTGATGGGGATTCGTAGTTGCTAAAAAAGTTATAGAGGGTTTGCCCAGTCATTGCCCAATTAGGTCACATTGGTGATTTGGTAGTTTGGTAGAACTTGAACATGCTTGACTGATAGGATTTGGGGAGGATTTAATACATGCTTATTTATTCCAGTATTGTAGAACTCGGAGTAAGCTTCAATTTCCTATTTAACCGTGATGCAATCGAAATGGGGAAGTATAGATACATAAAGTCGAACAAATCATTCAGTCTAAAGCTTGTATGTTTAGTGCTAAGGGATGTGCCTATCATGTTATAAGAGCGATCAAGATATAGATTGCCAAGAACTCATCTATTAGAGTCGGTCACACGTAGTGAAGGATTTTATAACAATCTTTCACGATTACTTACCCAGAATTCCTCCTGAATAGGAAGGAAATTATGTTTTGGTATTGACTTATTACCAGATGTGAAACCCATCTCAATCCTTCCTTACCAAATGGCCGCGGCCAATTTGAAGGAACTAAAGGCTCAAATCAAGGATTTGCTAAATAAGGGTTTTATTCAACCCAACATATCTCCATGGGTGTGCTCGGTATTATTTGGAAAAAGGAAAAGAGGTATTTTTCCAATGTGTATTACAACCGCCAAATAAAAACTTCACTATAACGAATTAGTTATTCCACTCTGAGGATTGATTGATTTTACTTACACCAAGGAGTAGCTAGTTACGTTTTACAAAAGTTACTTTAGGGCGGGTTACCACAAAATAGGGGGAGAGGGTGTGGATAGTCTATAACGACATTTCAAAAATAATTATGGTCATTTTGAATTCTAGTAAGGTTTCTTTGGTCTTAGAAATATCACCCCGACACTTTCATGGAACCTCATGAAGCGAGTTGGAGACAAAGTTATATTTATTTTTTGTGATTATCTTTGTTGACAACATCTGATTATACTCTGAGTTGAGACTGATTTATCTGAACCAGTTGAAGGTAAGGTATTGCCAAGCCTCCAAGGAAAACCAACGTTCTGGTCTACATAATCTATAGTGAAGTTTTGGGATGTAGAGGTCGATCTGAGAAAGACGTAGTAGTAAGAAAGTTTGCTTGACCTATGACCACATACAGATATCCGAAAGCTATGTGGTTTTATCCGATAATAAGGAGTGTTTGAGGTATTTTCATATATCAATATCCATTGCGACCTTGACCAAAAAGTACAAGTTTGAAAGTGGGAATATTGTGAAAAGAGCTTCCACATTATGAAGGATAAACTTACTTTCACTTGGTGTTAACCTTACTGGATTGTACGAAGGATTTGTGGTTGTTTTGATGCTCCCAATATGTTGGGTTTTTCTGCTATCCTCATGCAACATGGTAATCAGGTGATGAGAATATGGTGAAGGAAACTCAAGGTTCATTAGAAGAACTACCCAACATGACCTTGAACTTGCGGCTGTTGTAGGGGTTTTCTTTGAAAATGTGGAGAATAGATCTCTATGAGGTACATGTTTATGTGTTCACCGATAAGAAGAGTCTCTAGTATGTGTTCAACCGAAGTGGATTTTAATTTGCGCCAAATAAGGTGATTAGTGATTTTTAAAGATTATGATATGAATGTACAATATAACCTCTTAAAATCCAATGTGGTTGCGGATGCCTTGAGCCATGTATCAATGGGTAGTGCGTCGCAGATCGAATAGAGAAAATGGAGTTAACTCGTGATGTGCATAGGTTAACCCGTTTTGGTGTTCGACTAGAAGATTCTCCAAAAGGGGTTATCATGATCCATCATGATTCCGAGTCATCCATTTTTTGTTGATGTGAAGTTTAAATAACATCATGACCCTATCTTGATGGAATTAAAAGTGTCAGTTCTTAAGAAGATTTATAGAAAGTCTTCCAAGAGGAGATGGGGTTGCTTAGGCACCAAGGAAGGGTATGTGTACCCCCTACATGGAGTGCCTAAGGTAAACAACATTAAAGGAGGCTAAGTACGATATTCCATCCCTGCACTGCCCACCGGGAACACCAAGATTTTTTTATACCGTAACTTACGTAAGATTATTGGTGGACATATGAGGAAAGGACATAGCAAAATTCGTGCCTAGATGCTCAATTGTCAAAATTCAAGACCGACCATCAAGGAACAGGAGTGTATAACTAAAGATATTGATATTACCAACTTTGAACTATGAAAAAATGTCAACTGGACTTCATGGAGGTTTTTCCTCGTTACCCATGGCAACAGGACTTCATATGGGTTGTTGTTGATAGGTGAATAGAAATAATCATCCATTTCCTTCATCAAGGTTTCCTGTTCACGGAGAGTATGCTAGATTTTCCATTAAGGAGATCGTTATAGGTTCAGGGCGGACACCTTGTCGATCCATTGCGTTTATAGGGTGCCACAATTTACTTTCAACTTTGGAGGTCTTTCCAAAGGTATCTGCTACTCAAGTGAAAGCTTTTCGTATCACATTTATTCCTAAAACGGATGGTCAAAAAAGCAAAAACAAACCATCCAATCCTAGACGAAGGTTTAGAGACGGATTGTCATTGACTTCAAGATAATTGGAAGACCACATACTTTTGATAGAATTTTCTAACAACAACAGCTACCATTTGGTTGTATCTCTCGGGACACCACTAGTACCCACTTTATGGTAGGAGAGCAGTAATCATGTGGCTGGTTTGAGACTTGTGAATTGCACTTCTTGGTCTCGAGTGGTCAATGAGGTCACGGGATAATTTGAATGATTAGAGATAGGTTAAAAACACCTTATGTTTGCAAAAAAAAAAGATAGGCTTTGTACTAAAAAGTATTATTACCGACAAAATATTCTGTGCAATTATTTAGTTAATCTGTGACGAAATCAATTGTCTCTAAAAGTTATATAATTTCGTAGTTGAACAAAATCTAATTTTGTCAATAAGATCATATTATATAAGACCACGAATTAGTTTATGCTTGCCTTGGGGAAACAAAACGCACAACCTAAGGTTTGAATGGGAAGAGTGCTTACCATCAGACCAATTCTCTCTTGTGTTATTTTGTTTTATTTTATACTTCATTCACTTTTTACAATTTACTGTTTTAGAAACAACATATTATATGATTATGTATACTTATACACATATGCATGCAAATTTACCACCCACAATTCATTCAATGTAGATTATATTTGAATAACTGTGTATTTTTAAAATATGTTTAAATATTATTCAGTACAATTTTGTTAATTATTATTATATTGTAACTTTTAAAAATTATTCTGTATAATTATAAATTAATAAATTAAAAACTTGTGATTTTATAAAAAAATAAATAATTGGTTCAAAGTTGAACAGCGATGCCAGAAAACAAAAGTATTTCATCATTCATTATATTTGAATCCTGCTAGTTCATTTTTTTATTTGTGATTTTAGTTTGTTAGTTCCATCAATTTCACACGGATGGAAAAAAAAAAGTTAGTTAATAGAAATTAGAAAGACTTGCCACTTGCAAAGTCTAAAGTTTGTAAGTCGATGTTATCTTGTATAGTTACTATGTACGTATGTGGAACTAACATTAATATTACATATTTATATACAAAGAAAATAGATTGACTTATCTATGCGTTTACAAATCCCAATAAATAGAAGGCACAAAACGAACACAATTTTTTGATCGTGCCTATCAATGGACGTGTGGACCAAATAAAAAACGGCTAATCAAACCAAATATTAGAATCTTGTCCTCGTACAACCGTGCCCTCACAATTACTAAACCTGATTGTCCCATTTTTGATATGATGCATTTTATAATTGCATAATTTAAGAAAATTTATGTATTGCAACATTCTCCCATTCCCAACCCCAACCCAAATCAAAGAATTCATTGTCTTAATATTTTGGACTTACCAATTAACGAATGGACTCTGTCTACTTCTGATGGAGCACCAGCACTGTATTATTCCCCTTTTGTAAATCGTCACTGTAATTCTGAAAAATTGTAGAAAACAAAATTGATCTACTAGCTATGAATGTTTTTGGTTGCAAATAATGTGTAATTATTCACTACAAATTAAGTCTCGCTATTTAAACACCTTACATCCCATTTTGTGACACTTTTTTTGTGGTGTCACTATAATCCATAGATTGATTAAAGACAATTAAATATTTTTGACCAATATGATAGTATAGTGACCAAACTAAATGTCATGTTAAATATAAAGTGTCATAGCTTTAATTGATAATATTTAAACAAACAGCTCTAAGTTGTCAATAGTGTATAACATTTTTTCGATGATATGAAAGTTTGGTTGTGTCAAAATTTAAGTAAATTAGAAGACAAATTTTTTGTTGGCTATGAATAAAGAGACATTATTAGTGACGAAATAATTGTAACTGAGAACTTTATATTCGTGACGAAACACTAATACAAATGACGTCAATAATTTTTTTTAGGTTGAAAACTTGAGAAGAAAAATCTTTTCCAAGAATTTTTATGTTTTGCAATAAAGAATGGTGTGTCAGATATTAATCACGGAAAAATAAATTTTTCTCTAAAAGAGAATAATTAGTTGACGAATTTGATTATTATAGTTTGTCAAAAATACAGACACTATTAGGTGACGACATAATGTTTCACGATAACTTGATACATTCGTGATAACACTACCTACTAACAAAATGCCGCCAAATAATTTTTTGGTGGAAAGTTTAGTGGACAAAAACTTTGATATGAATTCGGAGGTTTCGTCACTAAAAGATGTGTCTCATATATTCTAGCACAGAAAACTAAATTCTGGTCACTAAAGTGAATAATTAGGGACGAATGGATGTCAATTGTTGTAGTGGATTCAATCCTTTGAGCCTCCTGAGGTTCCGTTTTTGGGAGAAAAAAAAAATTTTTCCTGTTTGCATATTTTAGTGATCAGTACGATAAGGAAGTCAAGTTTTTCGTTGTGTGAGGCATGGGGATCTTGGAAGATATGATCTACCCCAATGAGTTGGTTGAGTTCTATCAAATAATGAGCCTAGGCATTGCGGGCCCTGCAGGCAGTTTTAGGATAGATTCGGTTTGAAGTAATGATGAGCTAACGATAAACAATCCAAGATCGAGCTGTGCCTTGCTACTTTAGGGTTTGCGTTTCACTTGTGTTCCTTGCTGTAAACCCAATTTGGGGGATTATATGAAATTAGGTTAGCTAAAAATTCTTTCATGTTATCCAGTTTTCCTGTATTGGATAGGTGTTTGCAAGCTTATTCCATGTTTTTAGGATGACCTAAGAAAGCATTAATATTGTCTGAATCGCGTCGGACAGCCCTCCATCGTACAATTATAGAATCAATTAGTTTGACTACTTCTATACGTCTCCTTCCCGATGGAATCAAATACTTATATGAATCGCAAAACTCCCAAACAAAATTTTGAATGTACGAGCCACGCAGCTTAGTGAAAAGTTAGAAGTGATAACACCTCAGTGTTCTCATAATTTCTGGATATCTATCAATCACCTAAATCTATGATAAGAGTTTTTCTCCATAGAATATTTCTTAATTCACACAAGACTTTGGCCTATTTGGATTATTTTGTTGGGGAATCTACATAGATTGCTAGTTTCTTCATTTTGCTCTCTCTAGTGAATCCTTCATTCTGTGTAGTCCTTGTTTCTTTCCGCTTAAGAGCAGCTAGCTTTTTGTGCAACTTTAGTCTGGCCATACAGCACCCACAATCAGATTACAAAAGTTTGGTGATGTAGTAGGATTTAGCGCTAGGTTGAGTTCGATGTGTAAACCAAATTGTTTTGTGTACTAACAAACCTATAGTCTAATATCAGGGGCGACTCAACTTTGTATCCGACTATCTACACACATTCTAAGGTTAAATTGGAGTGATTATATGACTCTAGTCAGTTGTGAATGACCGCAGAGTGCCCAGCCGGCGAATCTGGCTTCACCGAACTACTTGATGCCATCATTTTCATTCAAGCTTCCAAAACTCAACTCACTACCCTTCAAAGTTACTTTCACAGAATTCCTCTAACTCAATTCCTCGTGGGTTTACACAACTCGTCGCCTAGGGTCTTTCATTTTACTGCATTCCCATATCAGGAATGTTTTAGACACCCCCTGGGGAAAAGTATATCTCCATTGAAAATATAAATATTGAAAGAGGGTCATGAAGCACTAACCTTCGATATCTGATTTTTCAATATTTAGAATGGGTTAATAGTACAAAAGGTCAAGGAAATTCAAAGGCAACAGATTTAACAAGAAACAATTTTCTACATCACACCAGTTCAACATTAGTTTACTTTCTTCTCAGCTACTTGGGGATAACGCCAAGTGATTCTTCTTCTTCGCTGAGTCGTCAAGAACCTCCATCTTATTTGAAAATCTAAAAAATGGAATATCCTCAATCGCACTCAATTGGATCTTCACCAACATAATTTTTATGCCTCAATTTGTTCCCTTTAGGAGCTCTCATCTCATGAATCTACAAAATCAAAACATCCTTATATTAAATAACTATAGTTTAAATATTTAAGTGTTTTTTGTTTTTGGGCCTTCTCCACACATTCCTTTAAACGTTGTTTCCGACGACATTCAACAGTTATTTTTCATCACCGGGTTCACCCATGGTGTAGTTACACGAGCGTTCCTCAAATGGTGGATGAGGACATGATATCAACTCATCGATCTGATCGTCTTGATGCTGAATAGTTATCACTTTTTGCAGTTGTTTTCGGGAGGTAGGACGAAAGGATGGGCGGGGGGAGGGGGGTGATGTGGGGGTTAAGTGGGACGGTGGGAGGTCGTTGTGAAGGGTTGGGAGGGCTGGATGGATTTAATGGAAGATAGTGAGCAAGGGTTGGTGTGGGGTGGGGGTGGGTAAGGGGGGTGGGAGGGTGGAGTGTTGGGGGAGGAGGTTTGTGTGATCGTTGGTGGGGGTGGGGGTATAGGTAGGGGTGTATGAGTTGTGTGTGTTGGAGGGTGTGTTGTTGATGGGGGTGGCTCGTTGTTGGTGTGGGGTTGGGAGTTAGGGGTTGAGTGATGTTGGGGGGGGTTTTTGGCTGGGGGGGTGTTGTTGGGGTTTGGTATGCTTGGTAAGGTTGGGTGAGTGATGTTGTTTGGGGGGGTTTCGTGTGGGGGGGGGGGGTTTAGTTGGGGGTGGATGGTGGGAACCCTTCTGAGCCTCCGTTCCTACATTTATACGTTATCTTTGAGCTCATTTCTAGTTTTGGGTCTTAGCTTGTAAGCTCCTCGACTTACTTGGATAAAATGTCTACCTTGGACTACGAGTTAGTAACACCATCCCGTTCTCACCTGTTGCCGCCTCTGTGCCTGGTCTCTCGAGCGTTTCTAATTTTATTTATCGGATTCTAGCAATCTTATCATTAGGTTTTGGGCTACCACTCTTGTTGGGGTGGAGGAGTATACAACCTGACTTCTGTTTGGGTCGTAATGCCTCTGTAGAAGCCATTTTAGTAAAGTCTTGTTTGTCATCCACTTTAGATGGGCATGTGCTAATACTTTTGAAATTTCCACAACCTGTCGCTCAAGGAGCTCATCCCCTACTTGCTTAAATGGTCTAGAGGTTTTCCAAATCGGATTTTTAGTGTGTGTTATGGTTTTTTAATGTTTTTTGGCGTGATATTTTTTTGTTATGGGTGTGTTGGGTTTTTGTGGTTAGGGGGGGGTTGTTTTGTTTGTTTTGTGAGTGTTTTTTATGTTGGGATGGTTATGTCATTGGGTTCTAACAATATTTTGGTGTGGTGTGGGACGGCTGGGGATGTGGGGTTAGAATGAATTTGCAAGGGAGTGATAAGGTTTGGGTACGTGGGTTGGGTGTTATTCGGGGTGGAGCTGGAGGGGGAAGTGTGTTTTGTTGGGGGAAGGGCAATGCGGGTTACGAAGACTGTTTGGGGAGCGGGTTGTGTATGGGGAGTTTGAAAGTTTGATGGGGTTGGATTTGTTGTTGGGGCTAGGGTGATCTCTTGGGTGACTCGTGGGGTAGGTGTGTTTGTGGTGTTTAGAGTGCGTTTCGTTAGTGGTTGTGAGGGGTCGTGGTATTCAGGGAAGGGGGTGCAATTACTTAAGGGAGGGGTGTGTGGGGAAGGAGTGGCTGGGGGTTTGATGGGTGTGCTGGAGGGTATGGTGGGGGGGGGGGTTGGGTGGTTGTTGGTGTGGGTGTGGTCGTTTTGGGGGGTAGGGATGTGGTGAGGTGGGTTTGTGTTATGGTAGTTAATTGTTGGTTCGTGTGAAGTAGGGGGCAGGGGGGGGTGTGGGGTGGGAAGGTGGGAGTAAGAGTTTTAATTGGGGTGAGGACGTTTTGTTGTGTTCGTGGGAGGGTTTGGAGAGCGAGGTGGGCGTTTGAGATATGGTCCGAACTATGGCTGGGTAGTGACCCGGGGCTAGGGTTTGGGGTGAGGTGTTGTGGTTTTGACATGGTGGGGGGGGGCTTGGAGTGAGGGAGTGGGGCGTGGGGGGGTTGGGGTGTATTTTGGGTATGTCTTGGGTTTGAGGTGGAGGGGCTGGGTTTTTGGAGGTCTGACTACGGTATTTCAGATGGAGGGAGATGGGTGTCGTGTACATTGTGGAGGGTGTTGTACTGTCGGTGGGGTTACGTAGGTTGGTTTTGCGAGTGTTTGTGTGGTTGTGGGGAGGGGGGGTTGTGCGATTAAGGTTGGGGCTAAGTATGTTGCGGGGGAGGTTTCGGTGTGTATGTGATAGGGAGTCGCTTGTATGAGTTTGGGTTATGTTGGTGTTTTGGTTTGTTCGTGTTTTGGATGGTGGTAGTATGTTGGTTATTGTGTGGTATGGTGGGGGGTGGGGGTGAGTGGGTAGTTGGGATGTGGTTGTATGGCTGGAGGTTGCCAGTGGCTAGAGGAAGGTGGGCTTTGTTAAGCTGGTTTGTGTGGGGGGGGAGGGGGGCAGGCTGGTTGTGGTGAATGGGCGGGGTCGTTGGTCGGGTGTATTTTGTTTGTGGTTTATTGTTGTGTTTTGGGGGGGGGTGAGAAATGCTATGAGATGTGTTGGGGGAGGTGGGTGAGTGAATTAAGTTTTGGAGGGTGGTGGTGGTAAGGGGGGGGTGTGGGGTTGGTAGGATTGTGAGTGTGTTTGGGGGGTGTGTGGGGGGGTGTTTGAGGGTAGGGTTGACTGGGGGTGGTTAGAGAAGTGGAGGAGTGGGCTGTTGTTGGGGGGGGGGGGGATGGGGGGTATGAGGTGCGGTTAAAAGGGGTGGTAATATGGCGGAGGTGAGGGTGGGGGAGTGGGGTGGGGTGTTTGTAGGTGTGGGGATGGGTATGGGGGGTTGGAGTTGCGATGGGTTGCGGTTGTTCGGTGGGTGGGTGGTGTGTGGTTTGTGGGTAGGGTTTGTTGGTTGTGGGTGTGTGGTTGTTGTGTTTGGTTTCTTATTTTTTCGCTCTTCGCCATTTGCTAGTGGTTGTGCTTTTCCTTTTCTTCTTTCTTGTATTTTTCATTTTCTGTTACTCACTTGCAATACACAGTAGCCCCCAACCCTAAAAACCACAAACCTCCCAAAAGTCTTATAGTAACAACTACCTTTCAAAGAATTTACAACCTACACAGTAACTACATTGTCACGTGACACCACTCCCTCAAGCGGCACCATTTTGATTGTTTGTAATTTATTTTTACTTTTTACCTTCGGCTCGTTCTCAATGACACTACCTTTAGGCTAGTGTGTACGAATCAAAAGCTAGTATAGTAACCCATCCAAGGGTTGGGATCATGATCCGAAAAAAAAAGAGAGAAAAAAACGCGAATCGTAAAACAAATGCAGTCGGGGAGACAACAGAGATTTACCATGGCATTGACCCTAGAGATAATGATCGTTTCGGTTGTGGTGTGTGTAGTTTGTGGAGGTTTTGTTTTGATGTTAGTGTGGGTCTTAGGGTTTTATTTGTTTCTGGTGTGTGTTGTGTGTTACTTGGGATGTTTTTTTGTGGTGGGGGGTTTTTTGTGAGGTTAGTGGAGGTTTGTTTGGTTAGGTTGTGTGGGGTTTGTTTGGGAGGGTGGGGGTGTTGGGTGGGGTTGAGGGATATGGTGGGGGAGAAATTGGTGGGGGGTAATGGGGTAGTAGGGGGTGGTATTGTATGGGGGGGGTGTGAGGTAGGGGTATCTTGAGGTGGTTGTGGAAAAGTGTATGGGGTTGGTTGGGAATGATGAGTGTCGTTGGGGGGTTAGTGGATTAGCGTGGGGGTTTGTTTGGTTTTGGGGTTGTGAGCGAGTGTTGGGTGTGTATGTGAGTTGGGCAGTGTATAGGGGTGTCATGGGAGTGTAGTGAAATAGCACTACTTAGAAATTCGTTCTAAATAGTGATAGGTTTTTGACATTTTCTAATATTAAAACCCAAAAATGTAATTTGAGACACCAAAGTGTAAATATTTAAGAAAAGGTTTTGTCATCAAGAAGTATAATACATAAAGATAAAAGTAAAATGAATGTACAGGAGAGAGTTCAGGGGGTGTGAGTCGCATATATTGAAGATTAAAATTTGTGGGTACTATTCTTTCCTGTAGCTAATTTCATACAGCAATTGGTGCTAGGGCTAGCTTTAGGGGTTTCATCCCTTCAGGGTTCAGTTCGTCGCCGAAATTATTCGGTGAATGACCCTTCATTCAGTTCTGTTCACGCGCTTGCAGATGCCTTCCTTTTCTAGTATTCTTTTTCGATGCCGGAATCTTCTGCTTTCGTGGAATTGATTAAGTGAAGGGCCGATTTCCCTTTTAGCGTTTTTGATCCTCTTTCTTCATGCTCACTTGGTTGTTAACATAGGGAAAACCTTGGTATTCGGCAGATTCCGCAAGTGTCGCTTGGCGATGCGCATCCTTTGGCATCTTCAGCTCATTTTTCTCCCTTTTTATTTCGTTTTTCACCAAGTGTCCGCGTTTGCTACCAAAGCCCAAGTAACCTGAACGGAGGAATTTGTTTTTTATAGAATTGATATAAAATAAACAAATCTAGGACACTCTTGCATAGAAATAAGGCCCAAGATGAGCACTTTTCAAGTATATGATTAGTGTTTCTTTTAAATATAATTTTACCAGTGATTTAATACTCCCCTACAAAATCTAGTCTACCAATTGCACCATTTCTTAGTTAAGTACTACATTAATGTAAACACTGATAAGTTTTTCAAGATAAATAACTGAGAAGAAAAAGTAAACAAGGATTTAACGAGGTTCAACTAGGCCTAATCTGCCAACAAGAGAGCAAAAGATTTTTTCACTATGAAAGAAAAGAAGAAGTGTTTCCTTACAATTTTCTCAGGACTTTAGGACTACATTTTGTCCTGTACCATGCTTTTTAATCCCCAACTATATCTGTATAGATAAGTTTCAGTTGTCCCAAACCTATAAGGAAAATGTTCTCAAAATCCTAGAAGGACAATATATTCTTTTCCAAATGTTTTTGGACAAAAGGTTTTCTAAACCAAAAGAGATTATGAGTGTGCTAAAATATACCATGAAAAAAATCATAACACAATGAATAAATATTATAGAATTGATGCTTATGATGCATGAAGAATCTTTTTACTTTTGAGAGTGAATTTATTTCAATATTAAAAATATACTCTATTTTTTTCCGAATCTCAAACTGCCATACATTAGTCCTCTAATTTATACTATGGTTATGCCCATGTCAAAAACTTTGTGGGGGGTTAGTTAAGGAATAAAACATATATCCCTTAAGTAAAATGCACCACATTTAGAGAGTCTTTTTGAACTTTATACCCCTTACAATAAATACTAGATTAATGATAACAACCATGTATATGAAAATGTTATTTAAAAATCAAGTTCAAGCTTTGTCTCTATAGCAATTTTGAATTTTTAAATTGTATTTTTTTATCATAAATATAAAAAACCCATAGTTATGAAAGACCTAAAAATGTTCGCCAATTTTTTATTTTTACAATCATACCAAATAAGTGAAAGCAGGACAAACTTAAAAGAACAATACACTACAAAAATTTTTCTAAATATATATAATTCTTTTTTTATTTTTCATTTTAATTTTTTCAATGAAAGGTAACTTAAAAATGATTTGTAGTAAACTTGTAATTTTGTTTAAATAATCTTTAAATGAAATTGACCATGGTCAATCGTACTACTAACTTCTCATGCATGTTCAGGTTTTGTGTAAATTATTTCATTCTCGCAAAATATTGTGTAGTTTTATATAATTATTTTTAAATATGTGAAGAGAAATTTGTTGGCGTTTATAAATGTATGTTGAAAAATCTGAAATCTGATATGAAATTCGCCAAATAATTGTTTTTGGAGAATTTGAGGTTGATCTCACAATTTTAAATTAGGAGATGAAATAATTGTCTTATGCTCAAGAATTCATATTGTCATATAATGATTTAAAATAAAAAAAGGAAATCACATCCTAAATTGCCTACAAAATAAACGATGGTAAATTTGATGGAAAGTTTGATACAAACTTTGATCTAGACATAGAGACACTTGTAACTTACAATAAAATAAAATATGTACGCTAGTAAAAGAGTGTCATAGATAAATAGTATTAAAATATAAATTGCGTTTTGTGTTGACCATGAACTATAATTCTTTACAAGATGAAAATAAAAATTTCTTTTTATCTGAGATGCTATAAGTTTCTAAAAGTTTGAATTTCTCAGAAATCAATTGCTTGGTTATTGAAATCATAAGACTTATGGAAGAACAACTATTTCTTTATCTTGATATTTTACTACAACTTTAATTAATTTCAAAAAAAAACAAAAAACATAAAAAATTTATTTTTCTACTAGAAAATAATATGCACCAGAATGTTGAATTGTATAAAATGCAATATTGATAGTCCCATACTTCTATTGCCCACAAGTGTGGTGTCTCATTGTAAATTTGAAACTATTCTCTATTGTGTAACATAATTATTATAATGTTGTTTGAGATTTGTTTCATAGACAAATAGGTACACAAGTTATCTTTTCTATTTGTAAACACTTTTTTTTTTGATATTATCTTCTAGAAATTGGATAAGCATCACAAAGTTGATCGTCAGTGACGATTAACCATGGTAATTCCTCGATCAGATTGATGTTTGTTGCTCCACAATTGGAAATAAAGCAAATGCTCATATTTTTTGTTCCAGTTCGCTTTGAAATATGTTCCTCGCATTATTAAGTTGTTTGTTTTTTTTCCTTTTAATAAATATATGAAAATATTTTGATTAATACTAAACAAAAATTTAATGTTCATTTGTTTTTTATACCAAAAAAAATGTCATTTCAAAAGTTTAAAGATATGATGATGTATCACAATTATTTTAAATATTTCAATGTGAATAATATTACTATAATAATACTTAACAACAAGGGGGGCCTAGTATATATTTTTAAAAGTTATCTTCTATAGGTTATTTATAAAACTATGAAGTCAGACTTTGTAGATGTGTATGTCCTGTATATTTAAATCTTGGATTTTACCATCTATGAATACTAACAATTTGGTTTTCGTAAAAACATATACCTATGTTTGTCCTAATAGTGTAGTTTCATAATGAAAGTAAAAATAATGAATTTTTTGAAAGTTAATTGGACTATTCCCTCCCTTTTCTTTCTCTTCTTCTTCCCATCTTCTTCTTTAATAACACATTATCATCGTAGCATAACTGTTTTTATAAAATACAATACAATAGATGTCTTCAGAAAATGATTTTATTTTTTTTCTTAGAAGAGAACAGTCATCATAGATACTATGATATTTTCTCCTATGTTTCGGAGACTTATTGATTTTTAATGATAATAATAAAATGTTATAATAGTCAAGACAATGGAATAAATGATCTTTATATTTGTTATTTACCAAAATGTCTATAAAGAAAACATGTGTTAGATCAATTTTCCCTTCTTTATCTTTATTTTTGTCGTTGCAAAAATATTAAGTGCAATAGAAGCCACAATTTTATATGAATAAATTATTTCTAATTTATACTTTGTAGTTTTTTAACAATTAATTGTGTGTTTACATCGTCAATTTATCATGCTGCGCTGGATTATCCAGGAAAATCAACTGCACATTCAAACCATGAAGAATCTTTGAATGTTGTGAATTTTCCTATAGTTTTTATTAACACAGTTAATGATGAGAATATCACCAATTAAAAGTTGTGGTTGACCCCCTATGTTTTTAAACGTATACCTGCGTTATTTTGTGGACTTATTCATCAACGTGGTGGATAATTAAACTATTTATCATCCTACTAGATGATTCTTCTAGATGGTTCGCATGTCAGGGATTTGTCATACTCGATTTCGACTTGAAAGTCTTTTGGAATAAATATGAAGAATCTAAGTATAGTCTGCTATACATATAGTTTATTTTCCTTGCTACGTTGGCGACTCTCTCATTACATTTTTTTAATATTATTTACTATTATTAGTTAAAAATCGAAAATTGTTGTAGCTCATGTATACTAATATGTCCTTGCTCAATTATTAATCAACATTAATGGTTAGTATAAAGTGCCATTGTTTAATTAACGAGATTGTCCTTTTTATTGATGGTTGACACAATTCTGCATGCTAATTATTCTAATATTTCTCTTTAATGTTGTTAATTTTGTGATGAAGAACAGACAAGAACGGTAGGGGGGGGGGGGATTGTATGAATGAGGTTTAGTTTTTTTTCTTCTATGTATCCACACCCTTGTTGACCTTAATGGAAAAATCAATGGTGAAGAACTTGGGCCAGAAAACATATAACTATTGAACTTAGAAATTTTAAGACTAGTTACAGTCGACTTGGGCGAAATGTGACTCGTGTGAGGTATACGACAATAAGTAATGAAAAGGGATTTAATTGTTCGTTTTAACTCATTGAGTGCATATCTAAATCGCTAAGCATTTTTACGAATTTACAAAAATAAACTTGGGCTAGTAAAACTCTCGAAACTAATCTTGGGCAACTCGAAAAAAATATGTATTACGAAACCTTCTTGGTTGCATGGTAGTCCTTGTAAATGTTATCCCTTCCTACCACCCTCCACGCACCCCCCCACCCCCACCCCCCCCACCCCCCCCACTCCCCCCCCCCCCCCGCGCGTGATGATTGTGGTGTCTGCATTCAAATATGCTCACCAATGCTTATAGTTGTTCTTCATCAAAGTTCTAATTTATCGAAAAAGAAGTGGAAAAGTATAGTCATTAAGGGAGTTAGTGGTTGGTCATCTCAGAACCCAGAGAAATTTTGTCTTACTCTATTTGGGTGGTACGTTACATGCTGACTAATTTATACCACTCATTCCGGTCAGAGTAGAGTATAGATGCTCGAGCAGTTGGCTAATATTTTCTGTGAAAGAGATTTGAGACTGATATGATTGCCCCTTTTCTATCATCTCGAACCATGGCACCTAGTTCCATACAAGTTTGGGGAAATTCCCCTAGGAGTTGGCATTAAACTCACTTTTATACTGTCTTTGCCATACACAAACATACGACTAATCAAGAGAACTATTCGAAGTATTAAGGGCAGTGTTTGAGGCATTTTTATTTGGACCTTTGAGTTCCTTAAGTAAGTTCTACCTTTGTGTGCATTCTCCTGTAATAACAGTTTACGTCGCCAGCGTTAACATGGCATATGTTCGAGGCACTTTATGGTAGGGATATAGATTCACTCCATGGGTGGTTTGAAAACAAGTAGATCGTCATACCTTTGGAGGTTATATTTTGTGAAAGATGATCCAGTAGGTAAGCACCATCCAAGGGCTAAGCTTCTACTATCTCATATCGACCACAAAAACAATTATCATCGTTAGGTAACAGGACAATTCCTGCCCCGAGTCTACCCCTGGGCAGGATGACCCTCGCGAAACATTGTGACCCAAGCTAACACTTTGGCCTATCCTTATCATTTTTAGAAAACTTAAACCACTTCAAACAGATCACAAAAAGATAATCTCATTCAATAAACATAGAATATCTTAAAAAGAACATTAACTACCCACAAAAGGAAACTTAGTGTTCCAACATAAAAAAAACTAAAATACCACAACTAAAACTTTCCTATGAAGCCTATTGATAGTAAGAGGGATGTGAACAAATGACCCCCGATCTTCCTAATAACTAAAATAACCAAAATAAAAAAAGCAAAAGATAACTAAAGCATGGATCCTACAAAAATCAAAGAGGTTCAGTAGCTGATGTTGAGTGCTTAATTGGATAAAGGAGGTGCCGGATGTTAATCCTGCTTACATGTATCTCAATCATATAATCATTCCGGACAAATGATATCAATAAATTGAATGTGCGAGCAAGTGAGGAGAAAACTAAACATGGCATAACCTTGAAATGTAATTTGTAAATAAAAATCTTAGCCTCAACTATACACGAAACGTTATG